>OX438867.1:20158530-20202987 GCA_949315895.1 Anania crocealis | reverse complement strand
GTACCGAGTCTACCTAAGCGGTGATAATTTTAACAAGTAAATAACTCAAAAACATTAAATAAGGTCTTCTAGTTGGTCGTTTTTCAAAATTTTTTCTTTCAGGTTCATCTTAAATTGTTGCTGCCACCGTTTGCTGTAGTCCGGGACTAAAATACATTTTCCTAAATTTAAATTTTCATTAAAAAAGTTGATTTTCCGATATTTTTCCCACTTTTCGCTCGGACGCTTACTCTTCTTCCTCTCCGAGGTTGACTGGTTCGCTGCTCCGCCTGCTCCTGCACCTATCTGGATACCCTGGAAAATATCAACATCATTAAATTCATATATTTTCATTTAATTTCATTAAAAAGTTCAGTTTTTCGGCTATAAATTCAAAATTTTACACCGGCACCACCTCTTCTCTGCACGTAGAATTGTACACGGTGCCGATACCTTTCACCGGACACCCCATTTGCCGCTCTCCGGCAAAGGGAAATTGAAAAATTTGCATATTTAGTTGTCTTCCATACAACAGATATAATAAGTAGTTTGTACCGAGTCTACCTAAGCGGTGATAATTTTAACAAGTAAATAACTCAAAAACATTAAATAAGGTCTTCTAGTTGGTCGTTTTTCAAAATTTTTTCTTTCAGGTTCATCTTAAATTGTTGCTGCCACCGTTTGCTGTAGTCCGGGACTAAAATACATTTTCCTAAATTTAAATTTTCATTAAAAAAGTTGATTTTCCGATATTTTTCCCACTTTTCGCTCGGACGCTTACTCTTCTTCCTCTCCGAGGTTGACTGGTTCGCTGCTCCGCCTGCTCCTGCACCTATCTGGATACCCTGGAAAATATCAACATCATTAAATTCATATATTTTCATTTAATTTCATTAAAAAGTTCAGTTTTTCGGCTATAAATTCAAAATTTTACACCGGCACCACCTCTTCTCTGCACGTAGAATTGTACACGGTGCCGATACCTTTCACCGGACACCCCATTTGCCGCTCTCCGGCAAAGGGAAATTGAAAAATTTGCATATTTAGTTGTCTTCCATACAACAGATATAATAAGTAGTTTGTACCGAGTCTACCTAAGCGGTGATAATTTTAACAAGTAAATAACTCAAAAACATTAAATAAGGTCTTCTAGTTGGTCGTTTTTCAAAATTTTTTCTTTCAGGTTCATCTTAAATTGTTGCTGCCACCGTTTGCTGTAGTCCGGGACTAAAATACATTTTCCTAAATTTAAATTTTCATTAAAAAAGTTGATTTTCCGATATTTTTCCCACTTTTCGCTCGGACGCTTACTCTTCTTCCTCTCCGAGGTTGACTGGTTCGCTGCTCCGCCTGCTCCTGCACCTATCTGGATACCCTGGAAAATATCAACATCATTAAATTCATATATTTTCATTTAATTTCATTAAAAAGTTCAGTTTTTCGGCTATAAATTCAAAATTTTACACCGGCACCACCTCTTCTCTGCACGTAGAATTGTACACGGTGCCGATACCTTTCACCGGACACCCCATTTGCCGCTCTCCGGCAAAGGGAAATTGAAAAATTTGCATATTTAGTTGTCTTCCATACAACAGATATAATAAGTAGTTTGTACCGAGTCTACCTAAGCGGTGATAATTTTAACAAGTAAATAACTCAAAAACATTAAATAAGGTCTTCTAGTTGGTCGTTTTTCAAAATTTTTTCTTTCAGGTTCATCTTAAATTGTTGCTGCCACCGTTTGCTGTAGTCCGGGACTAAAATACATTTTCCTAAATTTAAATTTTCATTAAAAAAGTTGATTTTCCGATATTTTTCCCACTTTTCGCTCGGACGCTTACTCTTCTTCCTCTCCGAGGTTGACTGGTTCGCTGCTCCGCCTGCTCCTGCACCTATCTGGATACCCTGGAAAATATCAACATCATTAAATTCATATATTTTCATTTAATTTCATTAAAAAGTTCAGTTTTTCGGCTATAAATTCAAAATTTTACACCGGCACCACCTCTTCTCTGCACGTAGAATTGTACACGGTGCCGATACCTTTCACCGGACACCCCATTTGCCGCTCTCCGGCAAAGGGAAATTGAAAAATTTGCATATTTAGTTGTCTTCCATACAACAGATATAATAAGTAGTTTGTACCGAGTCTACCTAAGCGGTGATAATTTTAACAAGTAAATAACTCAAAAACATTAAATAAGGTCTTCTAGTTGGTCGTTTTTCAAAATTTTTTCTTTCAGGTTCATCTTAAATTGTTGCTGCCACCGTTTGCTGTAGTCCGGGACTAAAATACATTTTCCTAAATTTAAATTTTCATTAAAAAAGTTGATTTTCCGATATTTTTCCCACTTTTCGCTCGGACGCTTACTCTTCTTCCTCTCCGAGGTTGACTGGTTCGCTGCTCCGCCTGCTCCTGCACCTATCTGGATACCCTGGAAAATATCAACATCATTAAATTCATATATTTTCATTTAATTTCATTAAAAAGTTCAGTTTTTCGGCTATAAATTCAAAATTTTACACCGGCACCACCTCTTCTCTGCACGTAGAATTGTACACGGTGCCGATACCTTTCACCGGACACCCCATTTGCCGCTCTCCGGCAAAGGGAAATTGAAAAATTTGCATATTTAGTTGTCTTCCATACAACAGATATAATAAGTAGTTTGTACCGAGTCTACCTAAGCGGTGATAATTTTAACAAGTAAATAACTCAAAAACATTAAATAAGGTCTTCTAGTTGGTCGTTTTTCAAAATTTTTTCTTTCAGGTTCATCTTAAATTGTTGCTGCCACCGTTTGCTGTAGTCCGGGACTAAAATACATTTTCCTAAATTTAAATTTTCATTAAAAAAGTTGATTTTCCGATATTTTTCCCACTTTTCGCTCGGACGCTTACTCTTCTTCCTCTCCGAGGTTGACTGGTTCGCTGCTCCGCCTGCTCCTGCACCTATCTGGATACCCTGGAAAATATCAACATCATTAAATTCATATATTTTCATTTAATTTCATTAAAAAGTTCAGTTTTTCGGCTATAAATTCAAAATTTTACACCGGCACCACCTCTTCTCTGCACGTAGAATTGTACACGGTGCCGATACCTTTCACCGGACACCCCATTTGCCGCTCTCCGGCAAAGGGAAATTGAAAAATTTGCATATTTAGTTGTCTTCCATACAACAGATATAATAAGTAGTTTGTACCGAGTCTACCTAAGCGGTGATAATTTTAACAAGTAAATAACTCAAAAACATTAAATAAGGTCTTCTAGTTGGTCGTTTTTCAAAATTTTTTCTTTCAGGTTCATCTTAAATTGTTGCTGCCACCGTTTGCTGTAGTCCGGGACTAAAATACATTTTCCTAAATTTAAATTTTCATTAAAAAAGTTGATTTTCCGATATTTTTCCCACTTTTCGCTCGGACGCTTACTCTTCTTCCTCTCCGAGGTTGACTGGTTCGCTGCTCCGCCTGCTCCTGCACCTATCTGGATACCCTGGAAAATATCAACATCATTAAATTCATATATTTTCATTTAATTTCATTAAAAAGTTCAGTTTTTCGGCTATAAATTCAAAATTTTACACCGGCACCACCTCTTCTCTGCACGTAGAATTGTACACGGTGCCGATACCTTTCACCGGACACCCCATTTGCCGCTCTCCGGCAAAGGGAAATTGAAAAATTTGCATATTTAGTTGTCTTCCATACAACAGATATAATAAGTAGTTTGTACCGAGTCTACCTAAGCGGTGATAATTTTAACAAGTAAATAACTCAAAAACATTAAATAAGGTCTTCTAGTTGGTCGTTTTTCAAAATTTTTTCTTTCAGGTTCATCTTAAATTGTTGCTGCCACCGTTTGCTGTAGTCCGGGACTAAAATACATTTTCCTAAATTTAAATTTTCATTAAAAAAGTTGATTTTCCGATATTTTTCCCACTTTTCGCTCGGACGCTTACTCTTCTTCCTCTCCGAGGTTGACTGGTTCGCTGCTCCGCCTGCTCCTGCACCTATCTGGATACCCTGGAAAATATCAACATCATTAAATTCATATATTTTCATTTAATTTCATTAAAAAGTTCAGTTTTTCGGCTATAAATTCAAAATTTTACACCGGCACCACCTCTTCTCTGCACGTAGAATTGTACACGGTGCCGATACCTTTCACCGGACACCCCATTTGCCGCTCTCCGGCAAAGGGAAATTGAAAAATTTGCATATTTAGTTGTCTTCCATACAACAGATATAATAAGTAGTTTGTACCGAGTCTACCTAAGCGGTGATAATTTTAACAAGTAAATAACTCAAAAACATTAAATAAGGTCTTCTAGTTGGTCGTTTTTCAAAATTTTTTCTTTCAGGTTCATCTTAAATTGTTGCTGCCACCGTTTGCTGTAGTCCGGGACTAAAATACATTTTCCTAAATTTAAATTTTCATTAAAAAAGTTGATTTTCCGATATTTTTCCCACTTTTCGCTCGGACGCTTACTCTTCTTCCTCTCCGAGGTTGACTGGTTCGCTGCTCCGCCTGCTCCTGCACCTATCTGGATACCCTGGAAAATATCAACATCATTAAATTCATATATTTTCATTTAATTTCATTAAAAAGTTCAGTTTTTCGGCTATAAATTCAAAATTTTACACCGGCACCACCTCTTCTCTGCACGTAGAATTGTACACGGTGCCGATACCTTTCACCGGACACCCCATTTGCCGCTCTCCGGCAAAGGGAAATTGAAAAATTTGCATATTTAGTTGTCTTCCATACAACAGATATAATAAGTAGTTTGTACCGAGTCTACCTAAGCGGTGATAATTTTAACAAGTAAATAACTCAAAAACATTAAATAAGGTCTTCTAGTTGGTCGTTTTTCAAAATTTTTTCTTTCAGGTTCATCTTAAATTGTTGCTGCCACCGTTTGCTGTAGTCCGGGACTAAAATACATTTTCCTAAATTTAAATTTTCATTAAAAAAGTTGATTTTCCGATATTTTTCCCACTTTTCGCTCGGACGCTTACTCTTCTTCCTCTCCGAGGTTGACTGGTTCGCTGCTCCGCCTGCTCCTGCACCTATCTGGATACCCTGGAAAATATCAACATCATTAAATTCATATATTTTCATTTAATTTCATTAAAAAGTTCAGTTTTTCGGCTATAAATTCAAAATTTTACACCGGCACCACCTCTTCTCTGCACGTAGAATTGTACACGGTGCCGATACCTTTCACCGGACACCCCATTTGCCGCTCTCCGGCAAAGGGAAATTGAAAAATTTGCATATTTAGTTGTCTTCCATACAACAGATATAATAAGTAGTTTGTACCGAGTCTACCTAAGCGGTGATAATTTTAACAAGTAAATAACTCAAAAACATTAAATAAGGTCTTCTAGTTGGTCGTTTTTCAAAATTTTTTCTTTCAGGTTCATCTTAAATTGTTGCTGCCACCGTTTGCTGTAGTCCGGGACTAAAATACATTTTCCTAAATTTAAATTTTCATTAAAAAAGTTGATTTTCCGATATTTTTCCCACTTTTCGCTCGGACGCTTACTCTTCTTCCTCTCCGAGGTTGACTGGTTCGCTGCTCCGCCTGCTCCTGCACCTATCTGGATACCCTGGAAAATATCAACATCATTAAATTCATATATTTTCATTTAATTTCATTAAAAAGTTCAGTTTTTCGGCTATAAATTCAAAATTTTACACCGGCACCACCTCTTCTCTGCACGTAGAATTGTACACGGTGCCGATACCTTTCACCGGACACCCCATTTGCCGCTCTCCGGCAAAGGGAAATTGAAAAATTTGCATATTTAGTTGTCTTCCATACAACAGATATAATAAGTAGTTTGTACCGAGTCTACCTAAGCGGTGATAATTTTAACAAGTAAATAACTCAAAAACATTAAATAAGGTCTTCTAGTTGGTCGTTTTTCAAAATTTTTTCTTTCAGGTTCATCTTAAATTGTTGCTGCCACCGTTTGCTGTAGTCCGGGACTAAAATACATTTTCCTAAATTTAAATTTTCATTAAAAAAGTTGATTTTCCGATATTTTTCCCACTTTTCGCTCGGACGCTTACTCTTCTTCCTCTCCGAGGTTGACTGGTTCGCTGCTCCGCCTGCTCCTGCACCTATCTGGATACCCTGGAAAATATCAACATCATTAAATTCATATATTTTCATTTAATTTCATTAAAAAGTTCAGTTTTTCGGCTATAAATTCAAAATTTTACACCGGCACCACCTCTTCTCTGCACGTAGAATTGTACACGGTGCCGATACCTTTCACCGGACACCCCATTTGCCGCTCTCCGGCAAAGGGAAATTGAAAAATTTGCATATTTAGTTGTCTTCCATACAACAGATATAATAAGTAGTTTGTACCGAGTCTACCTAAGCGGTGATAATTTTAACAAGTAAATAACTCAAAAACATTAAATAAGGTCTTCTAGTTGGTCGTTTTTCAAAATTTTTTCTTTCAGGTTCATCTTAAATTGTTGCTGCCACCGTTTGCTGTAGTCCGGGACTAAAATACATTTTCCTAAATTTAAATTTTCATTAAAAAAGTTGATTTTCCGATATTTTTCCCACTTTTCGCTCGGACGCTTACTCTTCTTCCTCTCCGAGGTTGACTGGTTCGCTGCTCCGCCTGCTCCTGCACCTATCTGGATACCCTGGAAAATATCAACATCATTAAATTCATATATTTTCATTTAATTTCATTAAAAAGTTCAGTTTTTCGGCTATAAATTCAAAATTTTACACCGGCACCACCTCTTCTCTGCACGTAGAATTGTACACGGTGCCGATACCTTTCACCGGACACCCCATTTGCCGCTCTCCGGCAAAGGGAAATTGAAAAATTTGCATATTTAGTTGTCTTCCATACAACAGATATAATAAGTAGTTTGTACCGAGTCTACCTAAGCGGTGATAATTTTAACAAGTAAATAACTCAAAAACATTAAATAAGGTCTTCTAGTTGGTCGTTTTTCAAAATTTTTTCTTTCAGGTTCATCTTAAATTGTTGCTGCCACCGTTTGCTGTAGTCCGGGACTAAAATACATTTTCCTAAATTTAAATTTTCATTAAAAAAGTTGATTTTCCGATATTTTTCCCACTTTTCGCTCGGACGCTTACTCTTCTTCCTCTCCGAGGTTGACTGGTTCGCTGCTCCGCCTGCTCCTGCACCTATCTGGATACCCTGGAAAATATCAACATCATTAAATTCATATATTTTCATTTAATTTCATTAAAAAGTTCAGTTTTTCGGCTATAAATTCAAAATTTTACACCGGCACCACCTCTTCTCTGCACGTAGAATTGTACACGGTGCCGATACCTTTCACCGGACACCCCATTTGCCGCTCTCCGGCAAAGGGAAATTGAAAAATTTGCATATTTAGTTGTCTTCCATACAACAGATATAATAAGTAGTTTGTACCGAGTCTACCTAAGCGGTGATAATTTTAACAAGTAAATAACTCAAAAACATTAAATAAGGTCTTCTAGTTGGTCGTTTTTCAAAATTTTTTCTTTCAGGTTCATCTTAAATTGTTGCTGCCACCGTTTGCTGTAGTCCGGGACTAAAATACATTTTCCTAAATTTAAATTTTCATTAAAAAAGTTGATTTTCCGATATTTTTCCCACTTTTCGCTCGGACGCTTACTCTTCTTCCTCTCCGAGGTTGACTGGTTCGCTGCTCCGCCTGCTCCTGCACCTATCTGGATACCCTGGAAAATATCAACATCATTAAATTCATATATTTTCATTTAATTTCATTAAAAAGTTCAGTTTTTCGGCTATAAATTCAAAATTTTACACCGGCACCACCTCTTCTCTGCACGTAGAATTGTACACGGTGCCGATACCTTTCACCGGACACCCCATTTGCCGCTCTCCGGCAAAGGGAAATTGAAAAATTTGCATATTTAGTTGTCTTCCATACAACAGATATAATAAGTAGTTTGTACCGAGTCTACCTAAGCGGTGATAATTTTAACAAGTAAATAACTCAAAAACATTAAATAAGGTCTTCTAGTTGGTCGTTTTTCAAAATTTTTTCTTTCAGGTTCATCTTAAATTGTTGCTGCCACCGTTTGCTGTAGTCCGGGACTAAAATACATTTTCCTAAATTTAAATTTTCATTAAAAAAGTTGATTTTCCGATATTTTTCCCACTTTTCGCTCGGACGCTTACTCTTCTTCCTCTCCGAGGTTGACTGGTTCGCTGCTCCGCCTGCTCCTGCACCTATCTGGATACCCTGGAAAATATCAACATCATTAAATTCATATATTTTCATTTAATTTCATTAAAAAGTTCAGTTTTTCGGCTATAAATTCAAAATTTTACACCGGCACCACCTCTTCTCTGCACGTAGAATTGTACACGGTGCCGATACCTTTCACCGGACACCCCATTTGCCGCTCTCCGGCAAAGGGAAATTGAAAAATTTGCATATTTAGTTGTCTTCCATACAACAGATATAATAAGTAGTTTGTACCGAGTCTACCTAAGCGGTGATAATTTTAACAAGTAAATAACTCAAAAACATTAAATAAGGTCTTCTAGTTGGTCGTTATTCAAAATTTTTTCTTTCAGGTTCATCTTAAATTGTTGCTGCCACCGTTTGCTGTAGTCCGGGACTAAAATACATTTTCCTAAATTTAAATTTTCATTAAAAAAGTTGATTTTCCGATATTTTTCCCACTTTTCGCTCGGACGCTTACTCTTCTTCCTCTCCGAGGTTGACTGGTTCGCTGCTCCGCCTGCTCCTGCACCTATCTGGATACCCTGGAAAATATCAACATCATTAAATTCATATATTTTCATTTAATTTCATTAAAAAGTTCAGTTTTTCGGCTATAAATTCAAAATTTTACACCGGCACCACCTCTTCTCTGCACGTAGAATTGTACACGGTGCCGATACCTTTCACCGGACACCCCATTTGCCGCTCTCCGGCAAAGGGAAATTGAAAAATTTGCATATTTAGTTGTCTTCCATACAACAGATATAATAAGTAGTTTGTACCGAGTCTACCTAAGCGGTGATAATTTTAACAAGTAAATAACTCAAAAACATTAAATAAGGTCTTCTAGTTGGTCGTTTTTCAAAATTTTTTCTTTCAGGTTCATCTTAAATTGTTGCTGCCACCGTTTGCTGTAGTCCGGGACTAAAATACATTTTCCTAAATTTAAATTTTCATTAAAAAAGTTGATTTTCCGATATTTTTCCCACTTTTCGCTCGGACGCTTACTCTTCTTCCTCTCCGAGGTTGACTGGTTCGCTGCTCCGCCTGCTCCTGCACCTATCTGGATACCCTGGAAAATATCAACATCATTAAATTCATATATTTTCATTTAATTTCATTAAAAAGTTCAGTTTTTCGGCTATAAATTCAAAATTTTACACCGGCACCACCTCTTCTCTGCACGTAGAATTGTACACGGTGCCGATACCTTTCACCGGACACCCCATTTGCCGCTCTCCGGCAAAGGGAAATTGAAAAATTTGCATATTTAGTTGTCTTCCATACAACAGATATAATAAGTAGTTTGTACCGAGTCTACCTAAGCGGTGATAATTTTAACAAGTAAATAACTCAAAAACATTAAATAAGGTCTTCTAGTTGGTCGTTTTTCAAAATTTTTTCTTTCAGGTTCATCTTAAATTGTTGCTGCCACCGTTTGCTGTAGTCCGGGACTAAAATACATTTTCCTAAATTTAAATTTTCATTAAAAAAGTTGATTTTCCGATATTTTTCCCACTTTTCGCTCGGACGCTTACTCTTCTTCCTCTCCGAGGTTGACTGGTTCGCTGCTCCGCCTGCTCCTGCACCTATCTGGATACCCTGGAAAATATCAACATCATTAAATTCATATATTTTCATTTAATTTCATTAAAAAGTTCAGTTTTTCGGCTATAAATTCAAAATTTTACACCGGCACCACCTCTTCTCTGCACGTAGAATTGTACACGGTGCCGATACCTTTCACCGGACACCCCATTTGCCGCTCTCCGGCAAAGGGAAATTGAAAAATTTGCATATTTAGTTGTCTTCCATACAACAGATATAATAAGTAGTTTGTACCGAGTCTACCTAAGCGGTGATAATTTTAACAAGTAAATAACTCAAAAACATTAAATAAGGTCTTCTAGTTGGTCGTTTTTCAAAATTTTTTCTTTCAGGTTCATCTTAAATTGTTGCTGCCACCGTTTGCTGTAGTCCGGGACTAAAATACATTTTCCTAAATTTAAATTTTCATTAAAAAAGTTGATTTTCCGATATTTTTCCCACTTTTCGCTCGGACGCTTACTCTTCTTCCTCTCCGAGGTTGACTGGTTCGCTGCTCCGCCTGCTCCTGCACCTATCTGGATACCCTGGAAAATATCAACATCATTAAATTCATATATTTTCATTTAATTTCATTAAAAAGTTCAGTTTTTCGGCTATAAATTCAAAATTTTACACCGGCACCACCTCTTCTCTGCACGTAGAATTGTACACGGTGCCGATACCTTTCACCGGACACCCCATTTGCCGCTCTCCGGCAAAGGGAAATTGAAAAATTTGCCCTCCCACCCACCCGTACTCTCTTAGCTAGGTGAACGAGCTGACCCGGTCGAAATTTAGTTTTTGAGTTTTTTCGTTTATTTTCATTGTTCGGGTCTAGCCGTCACCTGGGCACGCTTCTCGTGCCCAAAATTGCTCCTTTTCGGCATTAATATAATTATATTCACCCTTTTTAATTTTTGATTTTATTATTTTTATTATTATTAATTTTATTACTATTAATTTTATTATTATTAATTTTATTATTACTCTTTATTAATCAGCTATTGCTACATATTATATTTTACAGATTACTTTTTACTTAATCATTGCTTTTTTATAGTACACCAATATACAATACCATCCAAATTATAGTAATTTGTCTAGCGTTGGTCCTTCCAGCATTAGATTTCCGCCCCTCTTCCGGACCGGGTGGGCATGCCTAAGGCCATGTCAACGAAGAGCGCCCCAGCTGGAGTGTCTAGGGGAGTGGCCAAGCCCTACCCTAAGACTAGCCTTCGGAAAAGGGCTACGATTCGAGGGGCCGAGTCGGTCTGTTCATCTACGGGCTCGGACCTTGTTCGCTTCACGGGGGAAGAGGATGTTTGTGGGCCGTCTGACCAGGCCACCCACACAATGGCCCAGAACACAAACACAGAGTTGTCTGGGGGCAAGGCCGGGAACGAAGAAGCTCCCGCGGAGCAACAGGTAGCCCGATCGACGATTTCTGTCTCGATCTGCACGGAATCACTTCCTTCGGTATCGGAGAGTTCCCGTTCGGAGATCGAGACAGAACTGGACGAGCTGGGAGTAGACCGACCGGCACCCTTCTCTGATGATGACTTCGTCTGGCCTGACAGAGATGGCATCGACAGTGGCAGGAGGAGTATGATCCCGGCAATTGGAAAGCGGCTAGGCATTGCTATGGACTGCGTCACCAGACGTGCTAACGAACTGTTGAACGCGGGAAAGACAGCGAACAAAACCGCGGGCAATATGAAGAGGGAGTGCAGAGCCGAGTCCGACGAGTGCCTGCAGTCAATGTATGAGATTATCCTCGCCCTGTCGGATTCTCGATCTAGGCACAAGGCTTCCCTCGAACAGGAGAGGGCACGATCTGCCCGGGAGGTTGTGCGGATGGAAAGAGCTCACAATCGGCAGCTGGCTGAGGTTATTGGGAGGTACGAGAGCAGCATGAAGGAGATAAAAGAGAGTAGCGACAGTCACCTTAAGGCTATCCAGGGCGTGCGAGGCTGGCTTGACTATGAGCTGGCGGGACCTGTCGCCTTATTGGAACCAATAAGGGGCCAAATTGACGGACTGCGGGGCCAGCTCTCTGTGGCCTCCTTCGCTGCTGGACCCGTGGCGGCCGGGGAGGGGGTGTCCACTTTGGTCGCAGGTATGGCTCGTAGGTTGGATATGGTCTCTCAAACCATTGAAAATATGACTCTGCAACTTAGGGACATAAGCTTGGACGTGGAGCGGTGGCGAGCGGAGGCCACGGCGCCCGGGGTGGGCGGCGGAGATCGCACTCCTCCGCCGGCGCCGTGTCCGCCGCCTCCTGCGCTTAAATTGGCCGATGGCGATATCGCCAAGATTGTTGAGGGCGTGCGAGATGTGTTGCGGGTGCTGCTTGAGCGGGGAGAGCGGCCTCTTACGCGCGAGGCTCTGGCTGAGGAGTTGGGGGCATCGATGGCGGGGGTCGAAGCCAGGCTGAGCACCATTCGGGCGGAGTTGGGTGACGTTGCTGATGTGTGCCAGGCGGTTCCTGCTCAGGCTGATGCAACCCAAGGAATCGGCTTTGAGATCGCTTTAGGCGAGACTTTGGAACGTGCAGTTGGACCCTCTCTTACGGGAGGCGGAGAACCAAGAGGCGCACGTCCAAGCATTCGCTGACGACATAGTTATAGTTGCGGTAGCCAGAGACACGAAGTCTTTAGAGGGAAAGGTCAGCAAAGCTCTGGATTCGGTGGCTGAATGGGGCCGCCGAAACAAGATGAGATTCGCCCCCGCCAAGACCCAGGCAATGCTGATCACAAAGAAGCTGAAGTACGATCTGCCCCGATTCGAGCTCCTGGGTGAGCAGTTGAAGCTATCGGACACTGTACGGCTTCTGGGTGTCACCATAGATCGTCACCTGAACTTTGCGACTCACTTGGATGAGGTGTCGCTAAAGGCCATAACTCTTTATAGAGTAATAAGCAGAGCTGCACGAGCCCAGTGGGGCTTAAATCCGGAGATCCTACGAACATTGTACACCACAGTGGTTGAACCAACCATCCTGTACGCCGCTAGTGCGTGGGCCCCTGTGGTAGACCGCGTATGCGTCAGGAAACGCCTCGATAGGCTCACAAGGATCTTCGGAATTCAGATTTCCAAGACGCACTCTACGGCCTCCCTGACCTCTGCTGCCCTACTAGCGAGGATCATTCCGCTAGATCTTAGGGCACAGGAACAGCTCCGGCTCTACGAGACCAAGAGGGGAAGACCGCTGGAGGAACTCCCTGGACGCCAACTCCAAGGGAGAGCCCACCCGGCCCAGCTCCCGCACCCGTCGAGGAGACTCCCGATCCATTTCTCGATGATTAACACCCAAGAGGAGGCAGACTCACTTCCGGCTGACATCTTAACCTGCTACACCGACGGAAGTAAAATCGAGGGCAAGGTTGGAGCTGCTGTATCGTGCTGGGCGGGTGGAGAAGAAACTAGTAGGGCTAAAATTAAATTAGAGAACTACTGTTCCGTGTTCCAGGCTGAGATGGTGGCAATCGCAAAGGCTGTGGAGATAGCTGCTAAGGCGGGCCGCTCTGTAACTATTGTAAGCGATTCTAGATCTGCCTTGGAAACGTTGGCGGATCCTTCCTCGCTGAATCCCATTGCCGTCCAGATAAGGCAGAATATGATCCGGCACTCTGTTGGCGGTCACTCTGTATCCTTCTACTGGATTAAAGCACACGCCGGCATTACCGGAAATGAGAGGGCCGACGAGCTCGCGAAGGATGCAGCGCTGAAATTAAAAACCAGACCAGCCTTTGACCGTTTCCCGCTTTCCTTCGCCAAGCGAACCATCAGGGCGGGCATTCTAGATGCCTACCAGCAGAGGTACGCATCGGCGAAGACAGGAGCCGGCACGAGACTCTTCTTCTCCGACGTAAGAAGAGCACATCGCAGCTTATCGAGGATAGGGATGACAAATTTGCGAGCCCAGATACTGACAGGGCACGGTGGCATTAGAGAGTATTTATTTCGTTTTAAGCTCTCTCCCGTCCGAACATGTCTTTGTGACGATGCCACACACGAGACTATTGTCCACATTCTAGCGGAATGTCCTAGATTTTTGAATAGGAGGCACAACTGCGAACACATGGTCGGACGGAAGATAGAGCAAGACAACTTTGAGGGCCTGATTAATGATGACTCCACCCGGGCCCATTTCCTAGCCTTCGCTGAATGCGTAATGCGCATGGCCGCGAAGGCAAATGGTGCCAAGAATTTATAATAGGATAGTCTCTTCTAATATAGCTTTAGTTACAGTAATTTATTTAATGGCTATTGCCTCATTTTTTAATACAAATTCTTTTATTATTTTATAATTTTAAATTTTATTTTAGTCTCATTTTATCATTCTATTAACAATTTTATTTATTAATTAATTATTGTATTTATTGATTTATGAATTGATCTATTTTAAAAAGGTTAGAGTTAGGTTTTAAATTGCATGTAATATTTAATTTTAATTTAATTGTATTGTTAATTTACTTTATTTAATGGTTAACTAAAATTATTTTAAGTGGCTTTTGCCTCATTACTATGAATTTATTAAGTTGTATTCGTGTTATTTTATATGTTATGAAATGTCATTAAATATTTTTTATTTATTTTTTAACATTAAGCTAGGTATGCTAGATTTAAGGATTTCATGTATATAAAGATATTAAAAAGAGAAAGATAAAGCCCAATCCAAAAGAGTAAAATAATTATAGAAAAAGAGAGTAAAAGGTTAACATATAAAAAGAACAAAAAAGATAAAGAAAAAGAAAAGAAAAATCAAAAACAAAACAGTTTTAAAAAATGGTGACCAAAGATGTCACCAGCACACCATGGGCAAAAAAAAAAAAAAAAAAAAAAAAAAAAAAAAAAAAAAAAACCTAACCTAACCTAACCTAACCTAACCTAACCTAACCTAACCTAACCTAACCTAACCTAACCTAACCTAACCTAACCTAACCTAACCTAACCTAACCTAACCTAACCTAACCTAACCTAACCTAACCTAACCTAACCTAACCTAACCTAACCTAACCTAACCTAACCTAACCTAACCTAACCTAACCTAACCTAACCTAACCTAACCTAACCTAACCTAACCTAACCTAACCTAACCTAACCTAACCTAACCTAACCTAACCTAACCTAACCTAACCTAACCTAACCTAACCTAACCTAACCTAACCTAACCTAACCTAACCTAACCTAACCTAACCTAACCTAACCTAACCTAACCTAACCTAACCTAACCTAACCTAACCTAACCTAACCTAACCTAACCTAACCTAACCTAACCTAACCTAACCTAACCTAACCTAACCTAACCTAACCTAACCTAACCTAACCTAACCTAACCTAACCTAACCTAACCTAACCTAACCTAACCTAACCTAACCTAACCTAACCTAACCTAACCTAACCTAACCTAACCTAACCTAACCTAACCTAACCTAACCTAACCTAACCTAACCTAACCTAACCTAACCTAACCTAACCTAACCTAACCTAACCTAACCTAACCTAACCTAACCTAACCTAACCTAACCTAACCTAACCTAACCTAACCTAACCTAACCTAACCTAACCTAACCTAACCTAACCCAGTTCCGCACGAGTCCTTGCCGCGAGCGCCACGAATTTGAGCCGCTCCGCAGTCGAAAAATCGAAAAAATAGGCAAAGTTTACTAAATTTACAAGTGCGATACGTCAAAAGACGCGTAATTTTACGCGCTACACGACAGTGAAAACCATTTGAAAATTGGACGAAAATTGAGGAAGTTATTGTGAAAAAACCCGTTTTTTTGAGGTTGGGACAACTTCCAGACGAAACGCTGCTCGATTTTGAGTGATACCCCATCGTTTTTGGAGTGCAGCAGGGAGCCCTTTGACGAGACCTTCAGAACGACACCTGAAAACAAGAAATCGGATTACGTTTTCTGGAGATAGCACTGAAAAAACAAAAAACCACGTGGCACGAGGTACCAGTTCCAGGAGGGTGCGGCTGGAACAGTAATTGGCCATCGGTGGCGACACGGACGAGGAGCCGGGAGCCGTTTTCAAAACGAAAATTAGTTAATTATAAGGTAGTTTTTTAGTGATAATAGTTATTGACAAAATTGTGACAGCCCTAGCTCCCTCAGCAGATCGATGACCCTAACTTTTTATTCTCTCTAAAATTAATATATTGTAAAATCTGTGTACATTTTAAATTTCATGTAAATCGGTCGATAAATAAAAAAGTTAAGTTTATTAGGAAAACTTTTAAAAATTCATAAATGGGTAAAAACCACCCCTAAAAATCAAAATTAATAAAAATAGAAAATAAAACTCCCTTAGCTAAATATTTGCATCTTTAGAAAAATTTTATACTTCACCCTTATAATTAAATTAGACAAAATAAATTAGACACAGCGGTAAAATAGCCGCACTTTTGAATTAAAAATTAAATTTCACCCCCTTGGGGTTGTCTTAAAAATCTGAAATTGATATCATTATAGAGGGCCTTTTACACCCTATCTACTGGTATCAACAAATCCCACGCGTCTCCCATAGGGAAGCGGCGGGAGCCACCCTAAGTTACATAGACATCTGTTAAAAAATCACCCTATTTTGACCAACCCCCACCCTACACCAATTTCACCACCGCCAAAAAATTTTTAAGGCGACTACAAACAACTTTCATTTCTGGACCAAATTTTAAAAGCTATATTTCGGGACTTAAAGCTTATCTGCAGAAAGTTGTCAGCCACCCCTAAATTTACCGGATTACTGGTGGTTAGGGGTTGAAGTTACAGACGAAACGCCTAAACTATTCTGTAGGGCAGTTTTTCAATAACTCTCAATAGTTGTAAGATTAATTTTAAGTTTTATAGATTTTAAGCTATTAATTTTAAGGCGTGGACGGTCCCCCGGACCCCATTACCACGTAAGTTTGTCGCACCCCTAGCGCGTAAACGGGGCGAGATATCGCAAAAATAACGTCGGATCGGTTCACTCAGGGTGAAGCTCTCTTAAGGGCAATCTACCATTTCCAACCCTCAAAAACCACCCCCGGGAAAAATTTTGGAAACTTTTTTGAAAATTTTGGGTTTCCGTATTCGATTTCCACCATTTTCCGGGCTTGGAAATAAATTTGGACCCCGTTTTACGCCCCCAAAGCTTTTTCGGGGTTGATATCTTAATTTTAACCCCCAAACAAGGCCAGCAAAGCTGACAAACTATCAACCCTTAAGTTCCCACAACTACATAAAATCAACCCCTGGGACGATCATCCCCCTCTTGATTGGGCCCTCAGCGCGACCTAAAGGGCTACAATTTGGTTTTTTGCCGGTGGAAATACGACCACAAATAAGGGTGCTAATAATATTCTACCAAATCGGAGAACACCATCCCCCCGGCAAAAAATAAGATTGTTTGGATAAGGGAATAACGAAAAATCCCTTATATCTCGGAAAGGGTGCGTCCTAGGTCGTTTTTGACGTTAATTTTGCCCCCCCTACCCTAACAACCCACCCCCCCTGCCTGCGGCAACAAACGTACCCCCCCCGCACCTACCCCCAAAATCTCGCACCCCTACCCCTTATATTTAATTTCCGACCAGTATAGCTAGACCCCTGACTTTGGCAAAAATTTCCTAAGTCCAGTTTAAAAACTTGGAAAAATTTTCTAAAATCTACAGACGGCGAACCGGACGTCGGACCGATACGGGGTTTTCGGCTAATTATTGTAATAGATAGAGACTATAATAATATTTACAAAAAGAAGTACATTTCGGAAAATTTTGAAAATTTATTTTAACTTTGAAAAATTTTACAAGTCCTAGCAAACTCGAAATTTTTCCAAAATTCATCAAAAACTTATACATCACACTTAAATGCTAGGATAATTTGAAACTATTTAATTTTATTTCATTTTTATATCATTTTACCGGTAAACCTACAACTTTAATTTCGCGTTGGAAAAATTTACAAGTCGCTGTAAAACCTCAAAAAATTTATTAAATTCAACAGTTTCGGACTGGGGGGTCGGATCAAGACGCGGTTTTCGGCTAATTAACGGGATCAATAGGAAATTCAATAATATATACAAAAAGGAGCACATTTTGAAAAATTTTGGAAATTTATTTTAACTTTGAAAATTTACAAGTCCTAGCAAATTCAGGATTTTTCCAAAATTCATCAAAAACTTATACATCACACTTAAATGCTAGGATAATTCGAAGTTATTTAATTTTATTTCATTTTATCAGTTACGGTCTAAAAACTACAACTTAATTTTGCGTCGAAAAATTTTACAAGTCGTAGTAAAACTTTTAAAAATTTATTAAATTCAACAGTTTCGGATTGGGGGGTCGGATCGAGACGCGGTTTTCGGCTAATTAACGGGATCAATAGGAATTTCAATAATATATATAAAAAGTAGCACATTTTGGAAAATTTTGGAAAAATTTTTCAACTTTGAAAAATTTTCAGATCTTGGTAGAATTCCAAAACTTCCCAAAACCCAGCCTAGAATAGATTAATTACTGTTAAACTATTGAGATACTCAGGAACTAATTTAATTTAATTCACTTTACCTAAATTTACCTGAAAAATTGTTATCTGATTTCCGCTGTTAAAAAATTTTACAAGTCCTGGCAAAACTTCAAAAAATCATTTAAATTCGATAATTTTGAATAGGAACGTCGGATCGGGACGGGGTTTTCGACTGGGTGCCCAGTCGGCCAGGGACTATTCTACTGAGTCTATATAGGAGCCGAACGCAAAAAATTTTGAAAAATTATTTAGACTTGAAAAATTCATTCTTGCGTTAGAAATTTCTAAGTCCCGACAAAACTTGGAAAAAATTATAAATTCAATAAACTAAGATTGGGAAGTCGGATCGGGAAAAGGTTTTCGGATAAGTACTTGGTTAGGAAGGGACTACCCAAATTCATATAAAGGAAATTTCCGCGGAAAAATTTTGGAAATTGTTTTCGGTCTTGGGAAATTTGCTAAGTCCTAAGTTAAAATCTTAAAAACCTTTTAAAATCTATAACCCAAGCTAGGGAACTCCAATCCTGACGGGACTTTCAGTAGGTTGTTAGGGAGAAATAGAGCTTCTCATCGCTTTACTAGGTAGAGCTCTAGGTAGAGTCGAAAAATTTGAACTCTTACTAATTGGATCTTAAAGTTAGGATTAGGTAGGATTACATAGGATAGTTTATAGAGACTCTAGGCACTACGCATAGGTAGAGCAAGACTCTAGATAGAGCAAAAATATTTTTGTTGCTGCAATTCACTGGATAGTAATAGAGGATAAGGACTTACCACGACGCTTCTGCACCAACGGAACACCTCAGCTCGTCGGTAGAACCTGAAAATAGAAATAAAATTATTAAATTAAAATTAAATATAGTAAACTAAATAATAATAAAATACTTACCGGAAACCACTTAAGTAATCCTGGTATTACAAACTGCGAGTTTTTATATTCTTTATTTATCGTTATCGTATCGTTGTTTTATTGCCCTGTAAATATATATTTTGCATAGGTTATAACGAGCTAATTCCCTTTGGACTGGCTTAAAATATAGAGTATAGGACGTTAAGGTAAATTACCTTAAACTTGCGTTTTATTCCTTTCATTGACCCATATTGACTAGATTTTAAGTCTGTGAATTAATTTTAGACTTAGACGTACGTGAGGTCTTTTGCCCACGTACATAGACATACGATCTTAACAGCAGTTTTATTGAACTGTAAGTTTATTTTACTTAATTATCTTTATTACTTTGATTTATAACGTGGTTTTATTGAACCGTAATTTAATTGACTTTGACGTTGCTCTGTCCCCTTTACCAATATGGCAACACTCCGTACCCCGGCAAAACAGACAGACAGTGATGTTAGGCCCAGAATTTCACCACCTAAGATACCAAGCAAGGCTGGCCCTAGCTCGCGACAAACACCAGCAGCAAACAGCAGTGTGCGCAGAAGTATTGGTGAATGGGAGGCCGGGATGAGCGCCCCATGCCCTGAACCAACTCATCCACACTCACCTAAGCAGGCATCCCAGGCGAGGACAGTGGCGGCTCCCCAGTTGCCAAAGACAAAAGCGGCGTCACCAACGCAGAGAAGAGCTTCTGTCGAGGCGGGTGAGGAGTCGACGATGCCCGTGCCGAAGAAGAGGTTGTCGACCGGCAGGATGGCGGAGGCCAGAGACTGGCTTCTGTATGCGAAATTTAATATTAATAAATCTCGCAACATGAAGACCGGTCTCAAAACCGGCGCCATACTGGCGGTCGACAACCTCTACCGCCTGATCAAGGAGGTAGCGGAGGAGCTCCTAATCAAGAAGACCGTAGCGCCACCGAAGTCACCAACAGCTGCACCTGAAACAGAAAAAACGACAATAGGCGTTAACACAGATTTAATAGGGGAATATCCGGGAGTTAGGAAAATTATAAGCGGGGAAGGGACTTTAGGGGAAAACACTAAGGAAATTATAGAGCTTATAACAGCTCAAACAAACAAAATAGAGCAAACACATCTCTTACTGGAAGAACTTAAGAACTCTGTTACCACCAATAATACGTCACCAGCACTCAGCACCTACGCCGAAGCGGCGGCGAAACCAACTGCACAGAACATTCAAACGCGAGAATCATTACACTCGGTAATTATCTCCTCGAAAGATGACCAGGAGACCGGGGATGATGTGCTGAATAGGATCCGGAAGGCAGTGAACGCCAAAGACGGATGGGTGACGGTAGATAGAGTCCGGAAGGTCAAAGACCGCAAAGTAGTAGTCGGTTGCAGAACCGAAGAAGCTCGGCAGAGGATAAAAGAGAGACTTAAAGGCGCAGCGAACCACCTCAACGTTGAGGAGATTAAGAACCACGATCCGATGGTGGTACTGAAGGACGTCCTGACGTACAACACTGACGAGGACGTGATCACAGCACTGAAAAACCAGAACGGTGAGCTATTCCGACACATAGACTCCAAGAAGCTCCGTATTGAAGTCAAGTACAGGCGAAAGGCGAGAAACCAACAATGTTCCCACATAATTCTAAAAGTCTCGCCTTCAGTTTACAATGTACTAATAGGGAAAGGCTTCGTGCATGTCGATCTTCAGCGCATTAGGGTTGGAGATCAGTCGCCGTTGATGCAGTGCTCGACATGTTTGGGGTACGGCCACGGACGCAGGTTCTGCAAGGAAACTGTTCCTAAATGCAGCCATTGCGGTGGCCCCCACATGAAGCGGGACTGCACTGATGTCCTGACAGGTGAAGGCCCCCGATGCTGCAACTGCACGGCAGCTAGATTAGATCATACGGAGCACAACGCTTTTAGCCCCGAATGTGCGGTGCGCAGGAAGTGGGATGCGCTAGCACGGGCTAAGATAGCGTATTGCTGAGGTGGTTCCAGAGAACTCTGGGGCTGGCAGCCCCACCAGAAGATATGTAGTCGCCCAAGCAAACTTGCAGCGTAAACAGTTAGCGACGGAAGAACTTATGATAGAGTCCGCTAACCGAAAACTCGCAATAGCACTTGTCCAGGAACCCTATGTGGGGGGAGTGAAAAGGATGAAGGATTACCGTGGGGCGAGAGTCTTCCAGAACGCTGCCATAGGAGATGGGACCGTAAAGGCGGCGATAGTCGTCTTTGAAGACGATATCGACGTCATACCTTGCCCGAAACTCACAGACAACAACATTGTTGTCGTGAGGATCCGAACCAGCGCCTGGGAAATCGCGGCGGTGTCCTTCTACTTTGAGCCAGACCAACCCATAGGGCCATACCTGGACCGGCTTACCATCATTTGCGAAGAACTTGGGTCGGCTAGAATACTAATAGGCGGAGACTGCAACGCCAAGAGCACCTGGTGGGGCAGCATCGTAGAAGACCACAGGGGAGTTGAACTGTCCGGGACCCTGGAAGAGTCAAAATTACAGGTATTGAACATCGGAGATACGCCTACGTTTGAAACCACGAGAGGTAATAGGACTATCTCCAGCCGAGTTGACATAACGGCATGTACCGACGACCTCATGGGATTCGTAGAAGACTGGAGGGTAGACCGGTCTGTGACAAGTTCCGATCATAACGCCATTATTTTCCACCTTAACCTCAAGCGCAGTAAAGGCTTCAGAGTAATCCGAACAACCAGGATATATAATACTAAGAAAGCAGACTGGGAAGAATTCTCTAAAACCTTGACAGAACAAAAAGCTGAGCTGAACATAAACCAAACAGCCATCAGTAATATCAACAACAAACAAGGGTTGGAGGAAATGGTAACTGGAATTAACAATGCTATCAACACCGCATGTAAGGGCAGCATGCCCATAAAGAAACAGTCAGAGGTAGTCACGATCCCATGGTGGAGCAAAGAACTTGCCCACAAAAAGAAAATTATGGTCACCTTCAGGAGAAGGATACATAATGCAGCGCCGCACAGAAGAGACAAGGTCGTCGAAGAATACCTGAAAAAGAAAGAAGAATACGAATGCCACGCCAAGAAAGCCCGTACCGAGAGTTGGAAAGAGTTCTGCGGGAAGCAAACCAGAGAAGGAGTGTGGGAAGGAATTTATAGAATTATCAATAGGACCGCCAGGAGAGAAGAAGACACGACCCTGAAAACCAACGATGGAAAACACCTCAACCCGAAAGAATCGGCAGACCTACTCGCTAATACGTTCTACCCCGAAGACCACGTAGACACGGATAACTCGGACCATCGCCGGGTCAGACAAACGGCAGAACAGGTAAACGCCGAGGAGTGTGATGACCCACACGATCCTCCGTTTACACTGTCAGAGCTAAAGACCGCGACGGGGAGTTTTAATCCAAAGAAGGCCCCGGGAGTGGATGGCTTTACAGCGGACATCTGCAGCCGAGCTATACTCCAGGATCCGGACGCTTTCCTTGCCCTTTACAACAAGTGTCTAGAGATAGCACACTTCCCGGACAGCTGGAAGGAGGCCACAGTAGTGGTACTTAGAAAACCGGGCAAGGATGATTATACGAACCCCAAGGCTTATAGACCGATAGGTCTCCTGCCGGTTTTGGGGAAGATCCTGGAGAAGATGGTAGTAGCAAGGATGAAATGGCACCTTGTACCGAGGATTAGTACTCGCCAGTACGGATTCATGCCCCAAAAGAGCACTGAGGACGCCCTCTATTGTTTAATGAACCACATCAAAGGCAAAATTGAGCTGAAGAAGCTGGTCTGCCTCGTCTCATTGGATATAGAGGGGGCCTTCGACAGCGCCTGGTGGCCAGCCATCAGAGTCCGACTGGCTGAGGAAAAGTGTCCGGTCAATATCAGGAGGCTACTCGACAGCTACCTGAGCTGCAGAAGAGTTACCGTTAGGTTTGCCGGGGAAGAAAGCACGCGTAACACGACGAAAGGTTGCGTGCAGGGGTCGATCGGCGGTCCCCTTCTCTGGAACATGCTTCTCAATCCGCTACTTACCGGACTAGAACAGAGAGACTATTATTGTCAAGCTTTTGCAGACGATGTCACACTAGTGTTTGATGGAGACACCGCGCGTGAGATTCAAGACCAGGCGAATGCTGCACTTGCCTATGTTCAGCAGTGGGGCATACAAAACAAACTGCGCTTCGCTCCACATAAAACCTGTGCGATGCTTCTAACTAGGAAGCTTAAGTATGATACCCCGCGGCTGAGCATGGGTGGGGTCGGCATAAACCTGTCAAAGGAAATGAAAATCCTGGGCCTGACAATCGACGACCATCTCACTTTTAATACCCACATCACTAATCAGTGTAGGAAAGCCTTGGGTCTCTATAAGCAGTTGTCTAGGGCCGCTAAGGTCACCTGGGGCCTAGACCCCGATATAGTCAGGTCTATATACAACGCCGCGGTTGTACCCGTAATAACATACGCTGCAGCAGCGTGGGCGCCGGCCACTAAGAAGCTAGGAGTTCAGAAGCAACTCAACACGGTGCAGAGAGGTTTCGCCCAAAAACTCTGCAGATCGTACCGCACGGTCTCTCTCCATGCCGCCCTGCTGCTATCCGGGATACTGCCTCTCGACCTCAGAGTGCAGGAGGTAGCAGCCCTGTACGAAGCCAAGAGAGGGTCATCTCTGGCGCTGCTGGGCGACAGGGATATAGAGCGTGTGGTGGGATTTGCGGAATCGCCGCATCCGGCATCGCATATTGACCGGGATTTCATAGGCTTGGTAGACCAAAACCTTGTTGACAGGCACAACGTGCAGGAGGTGCGAATTTTCACCGACGGCAGCAAGCTGGAGGGGAAGGTCGGAGCATCACTTTCCATATGGAAAGGTGATGCCGAGATCCAGAACCGAAAGCTGTGTCTGTCCGCGTACTGCACGGTTTATCAGGCGGAACTCCTGGCAATATGCGAAGCAACGGGCGTCATCCTTAAGAGGGTGGAAAAGAGTTATGGTGTGTACAGTGACTCTAGAGCAGCGCTCGAGACACTCACTAACCATGACTCTCTCCATCCTCTTGCACTGAAAGCTAGGGATAATCTGCAGCGGGCCTCGACACAGAACAAAGATGTTTCCTTGTTCTGGGTCAAAGCCCATGCAGGACTTCCTGGCAACGAGCGTGCGGACGAACTCGCGAAGGAGGCCGCTTTGAGGAGTAAGAGGCAGAAGGACTACGACAGATGCCCGGTGTCGTACGCCAAACGCCTTCTGCGTGAAACGTCGGTCCAGAAGTGGAATCAAAGATATGTCGAGGGTGAAACCGCATCAGTCACTAAACTCTTCTTTCCGTCAGCAACCGACGCATTCCAACTGATAAAGACCATCCGGCCGACCGGAAAGCTTACCCAAGTCCTCACGGGACATGGCGGGTTCTCCCAGTACTTGAACCGCTTCAAGTGCCGGGAGAGCCCGGCATGTATCTGTGACCCAGACGTGGAGGAATCGGTTCCCCACCTGCTCACAGAATGTCCAGTATACGCTAGGCAGAGGTTCGACTTCGAACAAGATACAGGTGAGGAAGTCAAATTGGATAGCCTTTGTAAACTAATTAGAAATAAAGATACTAGAAATAAGTTTATCGATTACTGTGTTAGAATTAGTGATCTAGTAAATAAGAAAAATAAAGATACATAACTATTGTTTAACTTATATGTGTGCATATAAAGCATAAACAATAACAATTAAGATGTAAAATAAATTATGTTAGCACTAAGATAGACTTAAGTTATATAATAAGAAACAATGTCATAGAAATAAGATAAAAGCGTAGGCTCTGCTAAATGTCAATAAATTAATTGTAATATTTCGTGGCATCGATCTGCACCTGTGTATTAGCTCATAAGACTTAAGATCAGTTTACTTATTATTAAGATATTAGTTAGAATGTAACAATCCATTTGCAATGGAACAGCCACTGTAATTTTAGTAGTTTAAGAAATCAAAATTCGTTGTTTTAGTTATTAATACAGTAAGAAATAAATAAAGAGTAAAAAATAAAGAGCCCTAGATAGCAAAAGTCCCTGAACAAACATATCAGGGGCCAGAGCTGAGCCTTTACAGGGCGACAAAAAAAAAAAAAAAAAAAAAAACCTAACCTAACCTAACCTAACCTAACCTAACCTAACCTAACCTAACCTAACCTAACCGATGAAAAGAAAAATATAAAAGTCCCCCTAAACAAAATCCCTGTAAAAATGACAGGGGACAGAAAGCAGAAAAAAAAAAAAAAAAAAAAAAAAAAAAAAACCTAACCTAACCTAACCTAACCTAACCTAACCTAACCTAACCTAACCTAACCTAACCTAACCTAACCTAACCTAACCTAACCTAACCTAACCTAACCTAACCTAACCTAACCTAACCCAACTCAAAAACAATAAAAAAGGTCTTCTAGTTGACCGATTTTCAAAAATTTTTCTTTTGAATACATTTAAATTTGTTGCTGCCACCGTATGCTATAGTCCTGGTCGACTTTTCATTTTCCTACAATTAGATTTTCATTAAAAAAGTAGTTTTTCCGACATTTTCCACGCTTTTTACTCGGACGCCCACTCTTCTTCCTCTTCGAGGTTGACTGGTTCGCTGCTCCGCCTGCTCCTGCACCTATCTGGACCACCTGGAAAATAAGCTTTTCATTAAATTCATAGATTTTCATTTATTTTCATAGAAAAAATCAGTTTTTCAGCAATAACATCAAAATTTTGTACCGGCACCACCTCTTCTCTGCACGCAGAATTGTAGACGGCGCCGAGACCTTTCATCTGACACCCCATCCGCCGCTTTCCGGCAGAGGGAAACCCAAAAATTTTCATATTTAGTAGTTTTTCATACAACCGATATCATACCGAGTTTACCTAAGCGGTGATAATATTAATAAGAAAATAACTCAAAAACAATAAAAAAGGTCTTCTAGTTGACCGATCTTCAAAATTTTTTGTTTTGAATACGTTTAAATTTGTTGCTGCCATCGTTTGCTATAGTCCTTTTTGGCTTTTCACTTTTCCTTCATTTAAATTTTCACGAAAATCGTAGTTTTTCCTATATTTTCCTAACTTTTTACTCGGACGCCTACTCTTCTTCCTCTTCGAGGTTGACTGGTTCGCTGCCCCGCCTGCTCCTGCACCTATCTGGACCACCTGGAAAATAAGCTTTTCATTAAATTCATAGATTTTCATTTATTTTCATAGAAAAAATCCGTTTTTCAGTTATAACATCAAAATTTTATACCGGCACCACCTCTTCTCTGCACGCAGAATTGTAGACGGCGCCGAGACCTTTCATCTGACACCCCATCCGCCGCTTTTCGGCAGAGGAAAACCCAAAAATTTTCATATTTAGTATATTTTCATACAACCGATATCATACCGAGTTTACCTAAGCGGTGATAATTTCAATAGGAATTTAACTCAAAAACAATAAAAAAGGTCTTCTAGTTGACCGATTTTCAAAAATTTTTCTTTTGAATACATTTAAATTTGTTGCTGCCACCGTATGCTATAGTCCTGGTCGACTTTTCATTTTCCTACAATTAGATTTTCATTAAAAAAGTAGTTTTTCCGACATTTTCCACGCTTTTTACTCGGACGCCCACTCTTCTTCCTCTTCGAGGTTGACTGGTTCGCTGCTCCGCCTGCTCCTGCACCTATCTGGACCACCTGGAAAATAAGCTTTTCATTAAATTCATAGATTTTCATTTATTTTCATAGAAAAAATCAGTTTTTCAGCAATAACATCAAAATTTTGTACCGGCACCACCTCTTCTCTGCACGCAGAATTGTAGACGGCGCCGAGACCTTTCATCTGACACCCCATCCGCCGCTTTCCGGCAGAGGGAAACCCAAAAATTTTCATATTTAGTAGTTTTTCATACAACCGATATCATACCGAGTTTACCTAAGCGGTGATAATATTAATAAGAAAATAACTCAAAAACAATAAAAAAGGTCTTCTAGTTGACCGATCTTCAAAATTTTTTGTTTTGAATACGTTTAAATTTGTTGCTGCCATCGTTTGCTATAGTCCTTTTTGGCTTTTCACTTTTCCTTCATTTAAATTTTCACGAAAATCGTAGTTTTTCCTATATTTTCCTAACTTTTTACTCGGACGCCTACTCTTCTTCCTCTTCGAGGTTGACTGGTTCGCTGCCCCGCCTGCTCCTGCACCTATCTGGACCACCTGGAAAATAAGCTTTTCATTAAATTCATAGATTTTCATTTATTTTCATAGAAAAAATCCGTTTTTCAGTTATAACATCAAAATTTTATACCGGCACCACCTCTTCTCTGCACGCAGAATTGTAGACGGCGCCGAGACCTTTCATCTGACACCCCATCCGCCGCTTTTCGGCAGAGGAAAACCCAAAAATTTTCATATTTAGTATATTTTCATACAACCGATATCATACCGAGTTTACCTAAGCGGTGATAATTTCAATAGGAATTTAACTCAAAAACAATAAAAAAGGTCTTCTAGTTGACCGATTTTCAAAAATTTTTCTTTTGAATACATTTAAATTTGTTGCTGCCACCGTATGCTATAGTCCTGGTCGACTTTTCATTTTCCTACAATTAGATTTTCATTAAAAAAGTAGTTTTTCCGACATTTTCCACGCTTTTTACTCGGACGCCCACTCTTCTTCCTCTTCGAGGTTGACTGGTTCGCTGCTCCGCCTGCTCCTGCACCTATCTGGACCACCTGGAAAATAAGCTTTTCATTAAATTCATAGATTTTCATTTATTTTCATAGAAAAAATCAGTTTTTCAGCAATAACATCAAAATTTTGTACCGGCACCACCTCTTCTCTGCACGCAGAATTGTAGACGGCGCCGAGACCTTTCATCTGACACCCCATCCGCCGCTTTCCGGCAGAGGGAAACCCAAAAATTTTCATATTTAGTAGTTTTTCATACAACCGATATCATACCGAGTTTACCTAAGCGGTGATAATATTAATAAGAAAATAACTCAAAAACAATAAAAAAGGTCTTCTAGTTGACCGATCTTCAAAATTTTTTGTTTTGAATACGTTTAAATTTGTTGCTGCCATCGTTTGCTATAGTCCTTTTTGGCTTTTCACTTTTCCTTCATTTAAATTTTCACGAAAATCGTAGTTTTTCCTATATTTTCCTAACTTTTTACTCGGACGCCTACTCTTCTTCCTCTTCGAGGTTGACTGGTTCGCTGCCCCGCCTGCTCCTGCACCTATCTGGACCACCTGGAAAATAAGCTTTTCATTAAATTCATAGATTTTCATTTATTTTCATAGAAAAAATCCGTTTTTCAGTTATAACATCAAAATTTTATACCGGCACCACCTCTTCTCTGCACGCAGAATTGTAGACGGCGCCGAGACCTTTCATCTGACACCCCATCCGCCGCTTTTCGGCAGAGGAAAACCCAAAAATTTTCATATTTAGTATATTTTCATACAACCGATATCATACCGAGTTTACCTAAGCGGTGATAATTTCAATAGGAATTTAACTCAAAAACAATAAAAAAGGTCTTCTAGTTGACCGATTTTCAAAAATTTTTCTTTTGAATACATTTAAATTTGTTGCTGCCACCGTATGCTATAGTCCTGGTCGACTTTTCATTTTCCTACAATTAGATTTTCATTAAAAAAGTAGTTTTTCCGACATTTTCCACGCTTTTTACTCGGACGCCCACTCTTCTTCCTCTTCGAGGTTGACTGGTTCGCTGCTCCGCCTGCTCCTGCACCTATCTGGACCACCTGGAAAATAAGCTTTTCATTAAATTCATAGATTTTCATTTATTTTCATAGAAAAAATCAGTTTTTCAGCAATAACATCAAAATTTTGTACCGGCACCACCTCTTCTCTGCACGCAGAATTGTAGACGGCGCCGAGACCTTTCATCTGACACCCCATCCGCCGCTTTCCGGCAGAGGGAAACCCAAAAATTTTCATATTTAGTAGTTTTTCATACAACCGATATCATACCGAGTTTACCTAAGCGGTGATAATATTAATAAGAAAATAACTCAAAAACAATAAAAAAGGTCTTCTAGTTGACCGATCTTCAAAATTTTTTGTTTTGAATACGTTTAAATTTGTTGCTGCCATCGTTTGCTATAGTCCTTTTTGGCTTTTCACTTTTCCTTCATTTAAATTTTCACGAAAATCGTAGTTTTTCCTATATTTTCCTAACTTTTTACTCGGACGCCTACTCTTCTTCCTCTTCGAGGTTGACTGGTTCGCTGCCCCGCCTGCTCCTGCACCTATCTGGACCACCTGGAAAATAAGCTTTTCATTAAATTCATAGATTTTCATTTATTTTCATAGAAAAAATCCGTTTTTCAGTTATAACATCAAAATTTTATACCGGCACCACCTCTTCTCTGCACGCAGAATTGTAGACGGCGCCGAGACCTTTCATCTGACACCCCATCCGCCGCTTTTCGGCAGAGGAAAACCCAAAAATTTTCATATTTAGTATATTTTCATACAACCGATATCATACCGAGTTTACCTAAGCGGTGATAATTTCAATAGGAATTTAACTCAAAAACAATAAAAAAGGTCTTCTAGTTGACCGATTTTCAAAAATTTTTCTTTTGAATACATTTAAATTTGTTGCTGCCACCGTATGCTATAGTCCTGGTCGACTTTTCATTTTCCTACAATTAGATTTTCATTAAAAAAGTAGTTTTTCCGACATTTTCCACGCTTTTTACTCGGACGCCCACTCTTCTTCCTCTTCGAGGTTGACTGGTTCGCTGCTCCGCCTGCTCCTGCACCTATCTGGACCACCTGGAAAATAAGCTTTTCATTAAATTCATAGATTTTCATTTATTTTCATAGAAAAAATCAGTTTTTCAGCAATAACATCAAAATTTTGTACCGGCACCACCTCTTCTCTGCACGCAGAATTGTAGACGGCGCCGAGACCTTTCATCTGACACCCCATCCGCCGCTTTCCGGCAGAGGGAAACCCAAAAATTTTCATATTTAGTAGTTTTTCATACAACCGATATCATACCGAGTTTACCTAAGCGGTGATAATATTAATAAGAAAATAACTCAAAAACAATAAAAAAGGTCTTCTAGTTGACCGATCTTCAAAATTTTTTGTTTTGAATACGTTTAAATTTGTTGCTGCCATCGTTTGCTATAGTCCTTTTTGGCTTTTCACTTTTCCTTCATTTAAATTTTCACGAAAATCGTAGTTTTTCCTATATTTTCCTAACTTTTTACTCGGACGCCTACTCTTCTTCCTCTTCGAGGTTGACTGGTTCGCTGCCCCGCCTGCTCCTGCACCTATCTGGACCACCTGGAAAATAAGCTTTTCATTAAATTCATAGATTTTCATTTATTTTCATAGAAAAAATCCGTTTTTCAGTTATAACATCAAAATTTTATACCGGCACCACCTCTTCTCTGCACGCAGAATTGTAGACGGCGCCGAGACCTTTCATCTGACACCCCATCCGCCGCTTTTCGGCAGAGGAAAACCCAAAAATTTTCATATTTAGTATATTTTCATACAACCGATATCATACCGAGTTTACCTAAGCGGTGATAATTTCAATAGGAATTTAACTCAAAAACAATAAAAAAGGTCTTCTAGTTGACCGATTTTCAAAAATTTTTCTTTTGAATACATTTAAATTTGTTGCTGCCACCGTATGCTATAGTCCTGGTCGACTTTTCATTTTCCTACAATTAGATTTTCATTAAAAAAGTAGTTTTTCCGACATTTTCCACGCTTTTTACTCGGACGCCCACTCTTCTTCCTCTTCGAGGTTGACTGGTTCGCTGCTCCGCCTGCTCCTGCACCTATCTGGACCACCTGGAAAATAAGCTTTTCATTAAATTCATAGATTTTCATTTATTTTCATAGAAAAAATCAGTTTTTCAGCAATAACATCAAAATTTTGTACCGGCACCACCTCTTCTCTGCACGCAGAATTGTAGACGGCGCCGAGACCTTTCATCTGACACCCCATCCGCCGCTTTTCGGCAGAGGGAAACCCAAAAATTTGCCCTCCCACCCTCCCTTATTCTCTTAGCCAGGTGAACGAGCCGACCCGATCAAAATTTTGTTTTTGAGTTTCTTCAGTTCTTGTCATCGTTCGGGTCTGGCCGTCACCTTGGCACGCTTCTCGTGCCCAAAATCGCACTCCGCAGCTTATTCTAACTGAAAGAAAATCTTATTGACACTGCAGACACCTGCTTATTGACAACCGAAGACCGCAGTACCGGGACCTGAAAAGAAAAAAGACAACATTATTTAAATAATAAGACAAGTACCCGGCTGTTGTAAGCAGAAGGTACCTAACTAGCCTTAGGATTTTTATTTTAAAGCTGACTGTAAGCCTCGCCTATTGGCTGGCATACATAGAGTAGGACTATTATTTTACCTAGACAGTGTTCCGTATTGGACACCTAATTAATTTTTTATATTATATTATTTTATTTTTGTGGCGCATCGTATTCGGTGCGCACAGCTGATTAAAAGTTTCACCTCGCTCCTGTTGGTTCCAGTTCTCCTTGAATTCATTGATCTACCGCACAGCAAATTTCCGCACAAACATGTTTGGTTTTAGGACCCCCGCCAAAAAAGGTGTAGATAGGAGTCCCGAGGGCTCACCAACAAACAAGGAGAGGGCTGGCCCCTCTCCGCTAAAATCTGCGACGCAACCAAACAATGTTAGACGTAGCATAGGGGAACTGGAGTCCAGACTGACCCAAATGCAGTGTGCCTCGACCACACACACCCACTCACCAACAAAAGCGGAATCGACGAGGGCCCTGGGGGCACCGCAGAGGACGAAACACAAGGCAGCGGCCCCCTCAGAATCGAAGGGAGTAACGCGCCGAGCATCTGTGGAGACTCCTGCGGTGTCGCCGAGGTCAGCGACGGATCAACCAAAGTCCACTGATAGAGTGACCCGGGCCAGGGTTTGGCTCGTGAAAGCGAAGACACAGATAGGTGAATCCCGCAATCTGAGAGCCGACCTAAAGGCCGGGATCACTCTAGCGGTGGAAAATCTTTACCAACTGGTGAAAGAAGCTTCGGGAGCCGCACCTGCACAGAAAAGGATAGCCAGAAGGGACGAGGAGGTTAGGGAAAATGGTGACGACACTTCAACGGGGCCAAAAGTATCGAAAGAAGATCCAATCATCTACAAAATTGAAGAGAATAACCGACTGCTCGCCGAGAACGGCAAACACTTGCTGGAGATAAAGACCATGTTAGAGTCACAGAACCAAACCATGGAGGGAATGACCTACGCGAGGGCAGCGGCAGCCGAACCTAACACCAGGCGAGTGCCGGAGCGTAGGGCACTTCACTCTGTGGTCATCACCTCCGAAAATGATCAGGACACTGGGGAGGAAGTTCTGGAAAAGGTGAGAAGAGTGGTCGATGCAAAGGAAGGCTGGATAAGGATAGAAAAAGTGAGAAAGGCCAAAGATAGGAAAATAATAATGGGATGTGAAACGAAGGAAGACAGAAGAAAGATTAAGGAAAGGATAGAAAGAGCGGGAAACAACCTCGTTGTCGAGGAAATGAAAAACAGGGACCCGCTTCTGGTACTTAAGAGCGTACTCACGATACATAGTGACGCTGATGTATTGGAAGCTCTTAGGAACCAGAACCGGGGCCTCTTTCACGGCCTCGAAAACGAGGAGGATAGAGTAGAGGTGAAATTTAGAAAGAGGACCAGGAATCCACATACATCCCACATCGTCCTGACTGTGTCTCCCACAATCTGGAAGCGGGCAACCGAACAGGGCAAAATCCGTATAGACCTACAACAGATTGTGGTAGAAGACCAGTCGCCCCTGGTTCAGTGTTCACGCTGCCTGGGTTACGGCCATAGCCGTAAATATTGCAAGGAGGCCGAGGACGTCTGCAGCCACTGTGGCGGACTGCATTTGTGCGCGGGTTGCCCTGCAAGGCTAGCACAGGAGGCACCGGAATGCACAAATTGCAGTCGTGCCAAAATAGAGATCCGTTGCCACAACGCATTCAGCAAAGACTGCCCCATCCGCAGTAAATGGGACGCCATAGCGAGAGCATCAACTGCGTACTGCTAAAGGCGTCCCGGAGGGCATACAAAGAGGCAAGAGGCACAATGGCCTAGCAGGCGTCACAGCATGTTCCAAAAACAGCGTGAACCTTGTTGGGGACAGGAAAGTGGCAGAGGGCTTCATGAGCTCGGAACATAGCGGCAAAACACTTAGTTTAATATTAGATAAACTTACAGTGAAGCACATATACCAGACTACGAGAATAGTCAAACCGAAAAAGACTGATTTCCAAGAATTTCATGAGAAATTTACCCAAATCATGTCTGAAAAACAGATCCAAATAGAAAAATTTAATAAAATTAACAATACGAGTACATCAAAATTAGAACACATGTCACAAAAATTTATCGCAATAACTATAGAAATATGCAAACACATAACTAATAAAAACAAAATAGAAAAACTTACCATGCCGTTGTGGTCCGAGCTGTGGGCAGCAGATGACCTGTACCTAAAAGAAAAAGAAAAGTTTGAGTTAAAAGTCCAAGAAGGAATAACAAGGAAATGGAAGGAACTTCGTGGGAAACAGGACGAAAGGGATATGAGGGAGGAGATCGACATGGGGACAGAAAGAGTTTCAATAAAATTTAGTAAAGAAAAAGATATATTTTTAAAATCCTGCAAAAATTCAATTGTTAAAGAAATAAAAAGAAATAAAATTAAAATAAGTATTGTGTCATATATATTGAATATATAATGTATCGCATATACTTAAATATAAAAATGTTAACAATATTATCATAAGTCGAATAAAAGAGAAAATATAATTATATTACAATAGATATAGGTTTAAGAAAATAGGAAAGATAAATATGGAAAAGTATAAGCTCACTGACCCAGTAGGATCTGACGGAAATAAAGAAAAGTCAGTTGCAACAGTAGTAAATATGTTACAGATTTATTAATGTTGCAAATTATAGAAGAAGGCTTAAGATCATGAGTTGGAATGAAAAGGAATATGGAACATAAATAAAATTGAAATAGATAGATTAGAATATGGAATAGAGTAGAATAAAGTATAAGGAACCCTAGATTGTGTAGATTGAAAGATTATATATAAAATTAACAGAATAATTAATGCAATAAAACACAGCAAAAAAAGACCGTAGTAGAAGGTTTGACCTTAAGTCAGATAGAAATGATATCAAATATAAACCGGAAAAAACAGGCTCCGATCACACATGTTGGAGGTAGTCGTTATAAACTTAAAAAAAAAAAAAAAAAAAAAAACCTAACCTAACCTAACCTAACCTAACCTAACCTAACCTAACCTAACCTAACCTAACCTAACCTAACCTAACCTAACCTAACCTAACCTAACCTAACCTAACCTAACCTAACCTAACCTAACCTAACCTAACCTAACCTAACCTAACCTAACCTAACCTAACCTAACCTAACCTAACCTAACCTAACCTAACCTAACCTAACCTAACCTAACCTAACCTAACCTAACCTAACCTAACCTAACCTAACCTAACCTAACCTAACCTAACCTAACCTAACCTAACCTAACCTAACCTAACCTAACCTAACCTAACCTAACCTAACCTAACCTAACCTAACCTAACCTAACCTAACCTAACCTAACCTAACCTAACCTAACCTAACCTAACCTAACCTAACCCGAGTTGCGCGCCACCCCCCGCCGAGAGTGTCACGAAAACACATGTGCTCCGCACTAAAAAATTCCAAAAAGTGGGTTTTTCTTGTGCGATTTTCAAAAGTGAGGTGTCAGGAGACGCAGGATTTTTGCCTCCATCCAGTGCAGTGATAACCAGTGCGAAAAGTGAACCCCCCGCGAAGATATACCCAAAAAACCTCGATTTTTAGAGGTTAGGTTTTGGAAGTCAAACTTCGGAGCGGCGTGGAGTCCACAATCCTGCACGGATCGGCGCGCAACAAATTGCGGCGGCGTGGGGCAGTCAGCCCCTATCATCGGGCACCACTCACAACCCCATCCCTTCAGGCGTTTGGCCGTAAAGGCCAAAAAAACAACTCGCACGTGGTGTCCGGAAACCAGAACCGGAAGTCCCAGGTAGATCAAAATTTCACCATTTATACACCTATTGAAGAGAAGACTTTTGGCGCAAGATTTAGATTTTTATCACTTGTAGTTTTTTATTAATTTTAATTTAAATTTTCAAAGTTTGCACCCCTATATTTCCGGAAATAATTTAAAATTCAAAATTCTTCAATTGCTATCTTTTGCGCGCTAACCACGGCAATCGATAGCACATCTCAAATTATTTTTCCGACTTCCGGTCTAATTATAGTAATTGTATTAGTGGAAAATCCGGTTTTTCCGTATTAATTCCGGAAATATTTGAGTTTTATTTTATTTTATGTTAGCTTTAAGTAGACACCTATTTTAGACACCTAAGTTCTTAATTTTAGATTTTTCCGACATCCGGATCCGGAGATACTGAATTTTTAATGATTTTTGCTAATATATTGAAAACTACTTGTAAATAAATTATTTTGACACCGGGAATAGCCTTAAGCAACCCCCCCTGACTTGTTTAAGCCCAAACAGCGGCCAAAAATTCGTTAATTTAAGAAATTTTGACAATATCCGAACTTTCCGGACATTGGACCCGAAACTTTGAAAATTCATAGTTAATTAACCCTTTACATTAGAATCACGGGATTTTCAAGGCTTACTAGCCCCATTGCTAATCTACCGGAATTTTTGGTTTTTATCCGGATCGGAGAAAAGTCGAGCTATACGTTCCGGACCACTCTCAGTTCATAGCCGGGCTTGAGTAACACATGAGGGTTTTTATCCGGGTCCTCTGCGACCTCTAGGACCGGAGTTGCAAGATTCCCAACATCCGTCAGTCTTCAGCGTGGGCTTCTGGGATTAGTTTGGGATTGGCACAGCTTCGGCGATAGCGGTCGTGGAAACCTGCGGATTTTTTGTAGCACCTTCCCTACCCCTCCTCTACCCTACTACCGAACGTTGAGAAGATCGGGTGTCACATTTTTTAAACGTCCAAATCCCACCCTTTGCTTTAGATACCCCCTAGATAGCCCCCCCAGAAGAAACCGCATCTCGCTGCGACGCTTGGGGCCAAAGTTACAGCCCGGAGCAACTCGGAAAATTTGAAGAGGTGGTGCAAAATTTTCCACTCTTCCTTGAATATCTCCGGACCCAGGCGCCGCACAGACACGGGATTTTCGGTGTTGTTAGTCCCCCCCCATCCTTTAGCATATTTTATAGTTTTGATCCGTATCCGAACTGTAGAAAATCCGAACGCCCAAAACCCGAAAACCTGGTGCATGTTGGCAAACTCTACAATTGTTCTCGAAGAACCGGACTGATAGCTTGGGCCGTTCCGGAGATATAGCTGATATCCCTTCTTCCGGATACAGATCCGGGAATATCCGAAGGCCTGTATCTTCGGAACCGCTTTAGTTAGGTATATCGTGTTTAGGGTTGCCGTGTAGGGCTTGGGAAGACCTACCGATCTATTGAAGTAGACTGACTCTATATAGAGCCATATAAATTTTATCAGGGAAAAACCGAAAATTTTTTGTAACTTTGACATTTTCGTTCGGATTCAGTGCGATCCTTTTGGGCCCACTGTATTATTAAATTATTGACTTGATTAAGGTATATCGTACCTCAAAAGTGTTTTATTTTCCCCATTTTCCCGACTTGTATAAAATTTATAAATTTTACGAAATTTATTGTTTTTACCGTGTTTTACTGTTTTTTCTTTGTGTCTTTTTATTCTTTTTTATTTTACGCCGTACGTGAGGTCTTTTGCCCGCGTACGTAGATTTAAATTTCTTATTTAACCCGGCTTTATTGAGCCTATTTGACTTTATTGACGTTGCTCTGTCCCCCTTACAATGGCGACAATGCGTACCCCCGCAAAAAGGACAGACGGAAATGGTAGCCCCAAGATCACTCCCCCTAAGATTCCGAGCAAGGCAGGACCTAGCTCGAGACCAACGACACAGGCTGCCAGCAAGGTAAGACGAAGCATAGGTGAATGGGAGGCCGGATTGAGCGCACCGTGCACAGAACCCATCCACCCACACCCTCAGTCTCCAAAGCAGCATATACCGGCGAGGACAATGGCGACTCAACAGCCGCCTCGACAGAAGACGGCGTCACCAAAGGAGGTAACGCAGAGACGAGCTTCCGTGGAGACGGCTGAGGAGGCGACGATGCCCGTGCCGAAAAGGAGGTTGTCGACCGGCAGGATGGCGGAGGCTAGAGACTGGCTTCTGTATGCGAAATTTAATATTAATAAATCTCGCAACATGAAGACCGGTCTCAAAACCGGCGCCATTCTGGCGGCCGACAACCTTTACCGCCTTATAAAGGAAATGTCGGAGGATATACTCACGAAAAAGACGGCAGCACCAACACCAGCGAAGACCCAAGCCGCACCTGAAAAGGAAAAAGAGTATATTAGCATAGGGACCAACACAGACGACTGGGAAAACTACTCGGGGAAAGTTGACATAGATAGTAGTAAGGGGATTTTGGGGGAAAATGTAACTAAAATTTTAGAGCTTCTAACAGTGCAGAGTGAGAAGATCGATCACACTCACGTAAAACTGCAGGAGCTTAGAGACACAGTGGATGCAAGACCGGCGTCACCAGCCGTTAACACCTACGCAGAAGCCGCATCAAGACCGACCACTCTAAACGCAAGACCGAGGGAATCCCTCCACTCTGTCATCATTTCGTCGAAGGACGAACAGGAGACAGGAGAGGACGTATTGAACAGAGTGAGAAAGGTGGTTAACGCGAAAGATGGCTGGGTGACAGTGGATCGAGTCCGTAAGGTCAGGGACCGGAAAATAGTAGTCGGGTGCAGAACGGAGGAGGCTCGGAAAAGAGTCACAGAAAGACTAAAAGGCGCAGCGGACCACCTCAACTTTGCAGACATTAAAAACCACGACCCGCTGATTGCTTTTAAAGACGTCCTTCATATCAACACCAATGAAGAAGTCATAACGGCGCTCAGAAATCAAAATAAAGACATCTTCCAAAAAATTGAGCCGAAAAACATACGCATAGAGGCCAAATTTCGCAGAAGAGCGCGCAATCAGCAGTGTTCACATATAATTTTCAAAGTCTCGCCTCAACTGTATAACGCGCTCATTGACAAAGGCCACGTGCACATTGACTTGCAGCGCATCAGGGTGGAAGACCAGTCGCCATTAATACAGTGTTCCACATGCTTGGGATACGGCCACGGACGCAAGTTCTGCAGGGAGACCATCCCCAGATGCAGCCATTGCGGTGGCCCCCACATGCGGAACGACTGTGCGGACTTCCTCGCAGCGGAGAGCCCTAGGTGCTGCAACTGCACGGCGGCGAAGTTAGATAGCGTGGAACACAACGCCTTTAGCTCGGAGTGTGCGGTGCGCAAACGCTGGGATGCGCTAGCTAGAGCAAAGGTACAGTATTGCTGAGGTGGTCCCAACTGACTCTAGGGCTGGCAGCCCCACCAGACGATATGTAGTCGCCCAAGCAAACTTGCAGCGTAAACAGTTAGCGACGGAAGAACTCATGATAGAGTCCGCTAACCGTAAATTCGCAATAGCACTTGTCCAGGAACCCTACGTGGGAGGAGCGAAAAGGATGAAAGATTACCGTGGGGCGAGAGTCTTCCAGAACGCTGCCATAGGAGATGGGATTGTAAAGGCGGCGATTGTCGTTTTCGACAAGGATATCGACGTCATACCTTGCCCGAAACTCACATGCAACAATATTGTTGTTGTGAGGATCCGAACCAGCGCCTGGGAAATCGCGGCGGTGTCTTTCTACTTTGAGCCAGACCAACCATTAGGGCCATACCTGGACCAGCTTACCACCATTTGCGAAGAACTTGGGCCGACCAGAATACTAATTGGCGGAGACTGCAACGCCAAGAGTACCTGGTGGGGTAGCATCATAGAAGACCACAGGGGCGTTGAGATGTCCGGGACCCTGGAAGAGTCTGGATTACAGGTATTAAACATCGGAGATACGCCTACTTTTGAAACCACGAGAGGTAATAGGACGATCTCCAGCCGAGTAGACATCACGGCATGTACCGACGACCTCATGGGATTCGTGCAAGATTGGAGGGTAGACCGATCAATAACCAGCTCGGACCACAATACCATACTGTTCCACTTGAAATTGGTAAAGAGCAAAGGTTTTAGAGTGAACCGTACAACTAGGCTCTACAACACAAAGAAGGCGAACTGGGAACTATTCCTTCAAACTCTAACTGAACAAAAAGTTGAGCATAACATCAGTGAAGCGCACATTAACGCCATTACCACCAAGGAGCAGTTAGAAAGTATGGTATTGAGACTAACACAAGCAATTTCCGAGGCATGCAAGGGCAGTATGCCCATGAAGAAGCAGTCCGAGCAGATCACGATCCCATGGTGGAGCGAAGAACTCGCCCACAAGAAGAAGACCATGGTAACCTTCAGGAGAAGGATCCATTACGCTGCGCCACACAGAAAAGCTAAGGTCGTCGAAGAATACCTGGAGAAGAAAAATGACTATGAATGCCACGCCAAGAAAGCCCGAACCGAGAGTTGGAAGGAGTTCTGCGGAAGACAGACCAGAGAAGGTGTATGGGAGGGAATATACCGAATCATCAATAGGACCGCTAGGAGAGAAGAAGACTCGACCCTAAAAACCAAAGAAGGTAAACATCTCAATCCCAAAGAATCGGCAAACCTGTTAGCAAATACCTTCTACCCTGAAGACCTCGAGGATACGGATAACTCAGACCATCGCCGGGTCAGACAAGCGGCAGAACAAGTAAACGGCGTGGCATGTGGTGATCCACATGACCCACCGTTTACCATGTTAGAGCTAAAGACCGCGACGGGGAGTTTTAACCCAAAGAAGGCCCCGGGAGTGGATGGCTTCACAGCTGATATCTGCAGTCGAGCTATACTCCAGGATCCGGACGCTCTCCTTGCCCTCTACAACAAGTGCATGCAGATTGCGCACTTCCCGGACATCTGGAAGGAGGCCACAGTGGTGGTACTTAGAAAACCGGGCAAGGATGATTATACGAACCCCAAGGCTTATAGACCGATAGGTCTCTTGCCGGTTTTGGGGAAGATCCTGGAGAAGATGGCAGTAGCAAGGATGAAATGGCACCTAGTACCGAGGATTAGTACTCGCCAGTTTGGATTCATGCCCCAGAAGAGCACCGAGGACGCCCTCTATCGTCTAATGAACTATATTAAAGGCAAAGTTGAGCTGAAGAAGCTAGTCTGCCTCGTCTCATTGGACATAGAGGGGGCCTTCGACAGCGCATGGTGGCCAGCTATCAGAGTCCGGCTGGCTGAGGAAAAGTGTCCGGTAAATGTAAGGAGGCTACTCGATAGCTACCTGAGCTGCAGACGAGTTACCGTCAGGTTTGCTGGGGAAGAAAGCACGCGGAACACCACGAAGGGTTGCGTGCAGGGGTCGATCGGCGGTCCCCTTCTCTGGAACCTGCTTCTTAACCCGCTACTAGTTGGACTCGAAGAAAGGGGGGACTATTGTCAAGCCTTCGCAGACGACGTGACGCTTGTTTTTGACGGAGACACGGCGAGCGAGATCCAGGAACGGGCGAATGCTGCTCTCAGCTATGTTCAGCAGTGGGGCGTACAGAACAAGCTACGGTTTGCACCGCACAAGACCTGTGCGATGCTTATAACCAGAAAGCTTAAGTACGATACCCCACGGCTGACCATGGGTGGAACCAGCATTAACCTGTCTAAGGAGTTTAAGATCTTGGGGCTTACCATAGACGACCACTTGACATTTAACACCCACGTCACTAACCAATGTCGCAAAGCCATAGGACTATTTAAACAAATCGCTAGGGCCGCGAAAGTTACCTGGGGTCTTGAACCCGAAATAATTCGTAGCATTTATAACGCAGCAGTAGAGCCTGTAATTTTGTACGCAGCGGCAGCGTGGGCACCAGCAGTGAAGAAGCTTGGGGTTCAGAAGCAGCTCAACACGGTGCAGAGAGGGTTCGCTCAGAAACTCTGCAAGTCGTACCGCACGGTCTCCCTCCATGCCGCCCTGCTGCTGTCGGGGATACTGCCTCTCGACCTCAGAGTTCAGGAGGTAGCAGCCCTGTACGAGGCAAGGAGAGGGTCATCTCCGACGCTGCTGGGCGACAGGGATATAGAGCGTGTGGTGGGATTTGCGGAATCGCCGCATCCGGCATCGCATATGGACCTGGAATTCATAGGTTTGGTAGATCAAAACCTTGTGGACAGGCACAACGTGCAGGAGGTGAGAATTTTCACCGACGGCAGTAAGCTGGAGGGGAAGGTCGGAGCATCACTTTCCATATGGAAAGATGATGCCGAGATTCAGAACCGAAAGCTATGTCTGTCCGCGTACTGCACGGTCTACCAGGCGGAACTTTTGGCCATATGCGAGGCAACGAGCGTAATTCTTAAGAGGGTGGAAAAGAGTTATGGTGTGTACAGTGACTCTAGAGCTGCGCTCGAGACACTCACTAGCCATGACTCTCTCCATCCTCTTGCACGTAAGGCCAGGGATAATCTGCAGCGGGCCTTGGAACAGAGCAAAGATGTTTCTTTGTTCTGGATCAAAGCCCATGCAGGACTCCCTGGAAATGAGCGAGCTGACGAACTGGCCAAGGAAGCAGCACTAGCTTCAAAGAGGAAGCCGCATTACGATCGATGCCCGGTGTCTTACGCGAAACGTTTGCTTAGAGAGGACACAATCGCGAGATGGAACGACAGATACACCTCAGGTAACACTGCATCCGTCACCAAATTATTTTTCCCAGAAGTCACTAGCGCTTATCGCTTTATTCGCAGCATCCGGCCGACCGGACAGTTAACCCAAGTCCTCACGGGACACGGTGGGTTCTCCCAATACTTGAACCGATTCAAGTGCAGGGAGAGCCCAGCGTGCATCTGTGATCCGAGCGCGGAGGAGACAGTCCCCCACCTGTTGACAGAGTGTCCTGTTTTCTCAACTTTGAGATTCGAATTTGAGCAATACACCGGTATAAAGATGGAAATAGGAAATCTTAATAGTTTAATAATAGATAAGAAATTTAGAGATAGGTTTGTAGAATACTGCTTAAAAATTTGTATTAAAGTAAACAATAGAAATAAGGATGTGTAAACATTGTTGCCAATATATGTGATCATATATCCAGCAAACAATGGTAGAAATAAGTCGTAATAATATTGTTTAGAATAAGTAAGCATAATAATAAATAGAAAAGTAGTTCCTAAAAACTGTATGTTAACCAACGGGATTATTCTCAGTCCACATTGTACTCTATATTTAAATCCACCTATAGTCTGTAACACATAATGTGCACCACCATTGTTATATTAAGTTAAGCACCCGCACTGTTTAAGTTAGTCCTAGAATAAGATAGTATTAAACCTAGCCAGCCTAGCTCTATAAGTAAACTTAATAAAAACCTAGACGAAGATAATGTTATAAGTAAGACCTTTATTGTAATTTTGAGACCTTGTAAAGTATTCACCGTAATAATCCGATCCTAGTGAATTAAAATTGTGTAATTGTAGTAAAATGTATGTATGTAAAAGTTCATTAGATTAAAATTAGATAAAATAGAGTAAGACAATATTGTTTAAGTTTTCATATCCATTTGCAATGGAAACGATGTTGTATTTAGTAGTGTAAAAATAAAAAAGTTGTTTCATTTAGAATATGCTAGGAAATAAAAATAAATAAAGAATAAAAATAAAAAGCCCCAGTAAGCAAAATTCCCTGAAAAAACATATCAGGGGACAGAGCTGAGCCTATAAAGGGCGACAAAAAAAAAAAAAAAAAAAAAAAAAAAAAAAAACCTAACCTAACCTAACCTAACCTAACCTAACCTAACCTAACCTAACCTAACCTAACCTAACCTAACCTAACCTAACCGCATTCAGCAAAGACTGCCCCATCCGCAGTAAATGGGACGCCATAGCGAGAGCATCAACTGCGTACTGCTAAAGGCGTCCCGGAGGGCATACAAAGAGGCAAGAGGCACAATGGCCTAGCAGGCGTCACAGCATGTTCCAAAAACAGCGTGAACCTTGTTGGGGACAGGAAAGTGGCAGAGGGCTTCATGAGCTCGGAACATAGCGGCAAAACACTTAGTTTAATATTAGATAAACTTACAGTGAAGCACATATACCAGACTACGAGAATAGTCAAACCGAAAAAGACTGATTTCCAAGAATTTCATGAGAAATTTACCCAAATCATGTCTGAAAAACAGATCCAAATAGAAAAATTTAATAAAATTAACAATACGAGTACATCAAAATTAGAACACATGTCACAAAAATTTATCGCAATAACTATAGAAATATGCAAACACATAACTAATAAAAACAAAATAGAAAAACTTACCATGCCGTTGTGGTCCGAGCTGTGGGCAGCAGATGACCTGTACCTAAAAGAAAAAGAAAAGTTTGAGTTAAAAGTCCAAGAAGGAATAACAAGGAAATGGAAGGAACTTCGTGGGAAACAGGACGAAAGGGATATGAGGGAGGAGATCGACATGGGGACAGAAAGAGTTTCAATAAAATTTAGTAAAGAAAAAGATATATTTTTAAAATCCTGCAAAAATTCAATTGTTAAAGAAATAAAAAGAAATAAAATTAAAATAAGTATTGTGTCATATATATTGAATATATAATGTATCGCATATACTTAAATATAAAAATGTTAACAATATTATCATAAGTCGAATAAAAGAGAAAATATAATTATATTACAATAGATATAGGTTTAAGAAAATAGGAAAGATAAATATGGAAAAGTATAAGCTCACTGACCCAGTAGGGTCTGACGGAAATAAAGAAAAGTCAGTTGCAACAGTAGTAAATATGTTACAGATTTATTAATGTTGCAAATTATAGAAGAAGGCTTAAGATCATGAGTTGGAATGAAAAGGAATATGGAACATAAATAAAATTGAAATAGATAGATTAGAATATGGAATAGAGTAGAATAAAGTATAAGGAACCCTAGATTGTGTAGATTGAAAGATTATATATAAAATTAACAGAATAATTAATGCAATAAAACACAGCAAAAAAAAAAAGACCGTAGTAGAAGGTTTGACCTTAAGTCAGATAGAA